>OY740783.1:127307388-127312388 GCA_963514005.1 Raja brachyura
TGAAGCGGGGGAATTTGCCACGATGTTATTTTCCCGCAGTGGGGCTCTGTCTTGAGCTCATACTGTATTTAAACATTAGACTTCAGTGGGAGAGTTGCTCACAGGGACGGACTAACATTACATTCCAACACAGTACGCTGTCAAGTGCAACAAGGTGACCAAACTCCTGATATTACGCCCCAAGGAACATTTCAATATTCATATGAGCAGGGAATTACCAACAGTTAGTCAGAAGTAAATCAAAAGCAACATCTGACCTAACTTGACAAACATTGGAATGTCTCCATCTACACTTCGTGATGCCACGTCAAGGCCACCAGCATAAACAAGTTCGGCACGGTGGTATAGCGGTAGAGTTGGCTTCTTACAGCGCCAGAGACCCAGGTTCGATGCTGACTAGGGCTGCTTGTCTGTGCAGAGTTCTCCCTGTGACCTGCATGAGTTTTCTCCAAGATCTTCTGTTTCCTCCCACATGCCAAAGACGTACAGGTTTGTAGGTTAATTGGCTTGGTGTAAAAAAATGTAAAAATTGTCCCTAGTGTGTGTAGGATAGTGTTAGTATGAGGGGATCGCTGGTCGGTGCAGACTCGGTGGGCCGAGGGGCCTGTATCAACGCTGTGTCTCTAAACTAAACGTACTGGAAAAACACAACAGGTCAGGCAGCATCTCAGCAGAACGTGGATAGGGATATGGGGAGAAAGCAGGAACTGCGTACTGATCAGCCATGATCACATTGAATGGGGTTTGAGATTGCAACCTTCACGTGGTCCGCCCTGTTTCGACGAATGCAATCAACCCGGCGTGCACAATCAAATAACATCAAATAGAACAAGTTGTCCTGCAACTTTAGGCTGTGCACGCCGTACGCAAGAAGAAGATCATATTGAATGGCAGTGCTGGCTCGAAGGGCCGAATGGCCTACTCATGCAACTATTTTCTATGTTTCTGACACAGACCTCAAGATTCGGGGACAGTTTCTTCCCAGCTGCCATCAGGAAACTGAACCTTGTAAATCTTTATAATGCGGGAGGAAACTGGAGCTCTTCAATGGAAATTGCATTCAGTAGTCTAACTGATTGCAAGTGAGTGCAGGCTCCCGAGACACGATTTGGCCACAAGAAACGTATTCAAAATCAACTACTGGCAATCTCTTCTGCGTGGGCTTAACAAAATTAAATAACTCTTTAATTAGCACTAATTGTTCATGCTACTGTGTAATTGGAACACGCAGGTCAGGCAGCATCCGCAGAAAGTTGCCCAGACATGTGTTGAAATCTTATCGACCTAACAATCAACTCTCTTTGAATGAATGAATAAATTTATTGAACAAGTATGTACACATACAAGGAATTTGCCTTGCTGCTCCACTCACAAGTAACTGCATGACATACAGTAAACAATTAAGAATAAAACAAAAAACATTCAAACATTAAAAATAAAACATCTTCTATATATTACAAAAACTCTCATCTTGTTCATTTGTTTGGAAGTATGCGTGCCTGCGTGTGCACGATATTCTAAAACCCCGCCAAAATGGTACACAATACCACTACAATTTTTGGCCCACCTTACTCACCATTGTCCTGGGATGTAAAATAAACAAGTTTCGTTCAGATTGATGTTATATTTTACAAGTTATTGACATTTTAAACTTTACAAAAATCACTTTTCAAACCACTTTTCCACTTCCCCTGCCCCTCAACAATGTTCAACATCACAATGATGTCACAATGGGATCCCGAATCTCATTTACATTAAAAAATCGCAAATTTAAAAAAAACGTTTTAATCAAATTCTTCCATTTCCATTAACAGCTAACATTGTATTTAGGTTATTTTAAAGATAAATCATCATTTTCATTGTGGGGGGGGGGAGGGATAGGGGGGAGGTTTCTTCATTTTTTAAAAACGTGACTTGCATTGTGGGGGGTGGGATAGGGGGAGGGTGAGGAGTGGGGGAGGAGGGAGATCGAGAAGAGGGGGGTAGGGAGGGGAGGGGAATGTGGGGGTGCTGAGGAGTGAGTGTGGGGGAGGATGGGGGGGATAGAGGGAGAGGAGGGGGTAGTGGGGGGGTAGGGAGTAGGGGATAGAGGGAGAGAAGGGCAGTGGGGGAGGTGAGGAGGGAGAGTGGGGGAATGGGATAGGGGTGAGCAGGGAGAGGAGGGGGGTAGAGAGGGGAGAGGGGTTATGGAGGGAGGTAGGGAGTGACTGAGGGTAGCGGAAAGGAGAGGGAGGGAGAGGTGAGCGAGGGAGTGGGGGAGGGGAGGAGGAGAATGCTTAGGTGAAGAGGAGGGGAAGGGAGGAAGAGGGATGGCGATGCGTAGTTGCGGGAGGGCTGCCGTGACTCGCGTCACAACGGAGATCTCTGGCGTCACAACGGGAACCCGTCAGCCGCGCCTGCGCAGTTGGGGGCTATGGGTGAGTGGTGGAATATTGCGTTGGGGGACGGGTCCAACAGTTCCGCACTTGGTCTAGTTATAGTTTAAACAAGTTAATGTAAAAAAATAACAGAGCAAAAGGAGACTACAGACTTTTGGTTATTGAGTAGAACTATTAGTCGTGAGAAAAAAAGCTGTTTTTATGTCTGGCTGTGGCAGCTTTGAACAGTCCGGAGTCACCTACCAGAGGGAAGTGCTTCAAAGAGTTTCTATCTCCACGGAAGCAACCTAGACTGGTGAGTATCTGCAGCATCTGCTCTTTGTATGCTTCTCTAGCAACTGAACGGAGGATATGGAAAGAATGGCTCAGCTGCTGAAGAATCATATTGACGTCTGAAGAAGGGTCCTGACCCGAAACGTCACCTATCTGTGTTCCCTGGACATGCTGCTTGGCCCACTGAGTTTCTATGAAATGTTAAAGAAGGAACTGCAGATGCTGGAGAATCGAGGGTACACAAAGCTGGAGAAACTCAGCGGGTGCTGCAGCATGAAGAAGGTCAGCAGGCCTGAAGAAGGGTCTCGACCCGAAACGTCGCCTATCTCCTTCGCCCCTTAGATGCTGCTGCACCCGCTGAGTTTCTCCAGCTTTTTGTGTAACCCCCATCTCTCACCTGCCGTTCGCCGGCTTCGCTCATGTCAACCGCGTCCCGCAAATCCTTAAATTCCCACAGCCAAGTAACCTAAACTGGACCCGTGAACGCGCTGTCGGAATTTAAAGATTTGCGGGAAGCCGGTCTCGACCCGAAACGTCGCCTATCTCCTTCGCTCCTTAGATGCTGCTGCACCCGCTGAGTTTCTCCAGCCTTTTGTGTACCCCCGAGTTTCTATGAAACTTCACTTTAAAAAATACCCAATGACTTGGCCTCCACAGCCTTCTACTGCAATTAATTTCACAGATTCACCACCCTCTGGCTAAAGAAATTCCTCCTCATCTCCATTCTAAAGGTTCAGTACATCCTTTTATTCGGAGGCTGTGCCCTCTGGTTCTGGACTCTCCCACTAGTGGAAACATCCTTTGCACCAAACAATCTATCTCCAGCCTTTCGTTATCCAGCAGGTTTCAATAAGATCACTCCTCATACTTCTAAACTCCAGCAAGTAGGGGTCCAGAGCTCTCAAACACTCCTCATCCATTAACCCAAACATCCCCAGGATCATTCTTGTAAACCTCCTCTGGACTCTCTCCAAAGCCAGCACATCCTTCCTTAGATAGAAGGCTCAAACCGGCTTACGGTACCCCATATGTGGCCTGACCAGTGCCTTATAAATTTGGTGTCACCTCCTGCACCCACACACAACTGACGGACTTCATCCATTTCACCACCAACTTCCATCCGGCACTCAAATACACTTGGACCAAAAACATCTTTGTGTCACCTCCTGCACCCACACACAACTGACGGATTTCATCCATTTCACCACCAACTTCCATCCGGCACTCAAAGAAAGAAGGGTCTCGACCCGAAACGTCGCCTATCTCCTTCGCTCCTTAGATGCTGCTGCACTCGCTGAGTTTCTCCAGCTTCACCAGGCGGATATTTTTACAGCAATCCTTTTATTTTGCATTTATTATTGCCAATTTGGCATTAATTTCCAGTTTATTAGCCAACTTTAATTCCACAGCTGTCGCGGTGGGATTGGAACCCTGGACCCTGAAGTTCCAGTTTGGCCATCTAACTACTTTACCACCATATTACTACCAGGTACTGGAATAAATTCCACAGCGTGTAATAAAAGTTCACAAACATGAAGTTGCAGCACAGCGGGGCAGCGGTAGAGTTGCCGTACAGTGTCGGAGACCCGGGTTTGATCCTGACTGCAGGTGCTGTCTGTACGGAGATTGCTCCAATTTCCTCCCACACTCTCTTTTAAAGGACTTACCGTACACTGTGATTTAGCTGTCTCAATTACAGTGCCAACCTTCCTGTTCATCGTGGTGTGTGTCTGTTTCACATTGGCTTTGCACCGTGCGAATTTCATTCAGACAGCGCTCCCCCGCTTGCCCTGTCCCTCGCCTCCATGATGGGCTGGTGAAGGAAGCGATGTGTTCGTCTGTGATAGGTGTGTGTGCGTGCGTGCGCGTGTGTGAGTGTGTGTGTTTGTGTGTGTGTGCATGTGTGTGTGCGTGTGTGTGTGTGTGTGTGTGTGTGTGTGTGTGTGTGTGTGTGTGTGTGTGTGTGTGTGTGTGTGTGCGTGTGTGTGTGTGTGTGTGGGTGTGTGTGTGCGTGGGTGTGTGTGTGCGTGTGTGTGGGTCAGGCACGTGCCGTCAGGGTAGGCAAGGTAGGCACTGCCTACCCTGACTAAAATTATGAAATGGCAATTTTTAAATATAAATAGTAAAGGCATGGGAGAATTATGCCTGTCTAAGAGATCGATCTCTTAGGTAGGCATAATTCTCCGTGCCTTTCACCCGCAGCGCTTGTAACACGGGAAGCTCTGTGCAGCCCTCGTGCCGTCAGCGCTGCCTGAGCCATCAGATTCAATGGGAGCTGAAAGCAGCAGAAATTCTGCCTTTGCAGCACTGCGCATGTGCATCATCTTTCTGCGCATGCGCATCGCGAGT